>CAEFZX010006762.1:0-32654 GCA_903066825.1 Alfaro cultratus
TCTACACAAGGAGGAGGTAATTAAGCCATTTCATTCCAGTGTTTTGTACCTGTGGCACATCTAAAAACTGCAGGACACCGGCCCTTGAGGACTGGAGTTTGACACCCCTGCTTTACAGGCTTTGTACCTAAAGGAACATCTCTTAGAGCTGGGTTTCTGATCATTTCCACCTGAGCATAAAAGCAGTCCAGGTCAAAATGCAGAATAACTCTGTGTGCAGATTCAGGAATCTTAATGACTGGCCCTGAAATAAACCATAAAACAAATCACACACAATATTCGACATAGCGCCAAGTGAACTTCTGGTGTGAGACTTCAGAGTTTACCAGAAGCAGCAGCTGAATCCACGAAACACGTTTTCCACTCGCCTTCATCTTCCTCCACCTCACCATCACTGTTATCCATCTCAGAAAGATTCATGTTAGCGAGTTTGTTCACTCTGCAGCACCAGGCGTGACGCCCAGAAGGTGCTCACTGCGTAAACGGGAGGTAACATGAGCATCCGGATCAAACGTCAACATCGCCGCCATATTGAGAGTGGCATTTTTGTTCTGACTTGAAAAAAGTGGGCAGAAATATCCCAAAAGTTTCAGCTGTAAGTAATTAATTAATGGCAACCAAAAACCAATCAGTAACTATTACAACGATTTACTCTGAAAAATACAGACTACTAAGTACAGATTAGTAAAACAAAATAAAAATCAAAAAGGATAATGTTGGATAATAACTGTCAATGATTGAACACTGCCAACTTCCAAATATCTTACTAAGTTTAGATAACCTCGTCATCACCAGTCTGTCATGTAAAGCACTTTAAATAGTGTTTAAATACTTTCACTATCCTCCCTCAACCTCATTCCCTAATATAGGAGTGACTCTAATAATAATTTTTAAAATGTAGCTGAAAAATGTAATCACAATAACTAAAACTGAGTTAAATTAATTTATTCTGTATATTTATGAGGTAGTACAAGATTGTTAAATACAAATGTATCAGATTTTTATTTACAGATCCCTTTCATTTTAGATATCACAATTTTAATAACTGCAATGGGCATAAGTCAATATATGTATTGACTTATGCAATATATATATATATATATATATATATATATATATATATATATAGACCAACAGATAAAAATTAGTGCTTCATTTTTTTTTACTTGTTTCCACTCACAATATGAAGATTGTGCAGTCTATTGCAATAGTATACAACAGCGCCATCTAACGTTGTGGATGAATTACTGCGGAACGTAAAATCATGTTATGGAACTAACAAACAATGTTTAAGTCAATGAAAGTAAGCTGAATGATCATAAATATGTATGAGGTACATCGCTATAATTATTTGTTTAATTATTATAATAATTATTTAATTTCATAATTTATCGCGACGTTTGCAAAGCCTATATAAATCGGTGCTAAACGCCTGGCTGGCTGTATGTATGAGGTTCGCTGTTAATGTAGTCTAATTGTTTCGACAATTTTCCGCCATGTTTCCTTCCTCTGGTCTTTTTATTCACATAAGTTGTCCTTTTTCGCTACGTGGGCTTTGCGAGAGGCCTCATTGTTTATACAAACACGCCACAGAATCGAGGGAAACGTTTGGTGGCTTGTATAAATCATCCGTGGTGGATTTAACAGGTCAGTGGGGTTTACATGAGCTAACTTAATGTTTCTAATGTTGAATTTGATATTTCAGCGCATTATACATGAAAAGAAACAAAAACACTTCCGCATTATGTGACCCTTTCACCTGGTTTCAACGTTATCTACAAAAAACTTTGAAGTCATTGAGAGATTATGAAAGTCAAGATGATTCAAATTAAGGTTAAAACCAAACATTTTAGATTTATCAAAAAGAAGAAAAGTATTTTATAGTTGTAGATTTGCTGTGCCCAATATTAGAGCTCATAAAGTGATTTCGGATGCTTTAAAAGTAAAGTAAATTGTACCTGTTCCAGTCCAAATCAGTTATTTTCTACACCTGGTAACTATTGATGGATGATTGTTGAATTTAATTTCATTGCAGTAACGCGATCTCACACTGGAAAATGTAGAAAAACCAACCTTTAACTTGGGTACATTTATTTTGTTGGGGGTTTACTAAGAAAAATGGGTGTAGTATTTTTAAAGCACATTCTTTATCAGCAGGACAACACTTTGTGTTTGATCATTTCACGAGTTTGGGTCAATAATCCTAACGTCTCTGATACATGTTTGTGTTGGATCACAGAGTCCTCCTTGCTATAATCGTACACCAGAAACACATAAGTTAAAGATTTGTTGATGGAAGTTTTTTGCATTGAATTATGCGTTGAGATTTTTTTAATCAAAGCTTTTCTAAATGCATTTCAGTTTCCAGTGGCATCCCAAAGGGGAGGACACAGGGTGCCACAACCCCTTTTTGAAAAATGTTGCCTCCCCAGAGAATCATGTTCAAGTCATAGAAAGGCATACACATTAATCTTTTTCAATTAACACATAATTGTAAAACTCAATAAATAAATGTAGAAAATTAAAAATTCATTGATATATATTTTTTACTTGTCTGGCCATCTTTCTGAAAAATTTCTTATGCTTTTTGATTGACCTTAAAATTGGAATTACGAAAATAAATTTGCTTAATGGAAACACACCAATTAAAAAAAAAAAATCATACTTTTCTATACAAGGATTTTGCTCTTGGAAGAAGTTTTATTTCTCCACAGCCATATCAAAACAGAATTATTTCACAAAACTGGAATGGAAAATTATTTTTTTGCATCACACGAGTCACATGATCAACAACCAGATGTTGCCACTGGTGGAAGTAAGTAGGAGGATGATGGTGTGGCATGTTTTTAAAGCACTTATTAAATGAACAAACTTATCCACATGTGACTTTTAACAGGTTTTCTTATGTAATCGAAACTTTGCAATGTCAAAATTGTGTTTTTTCAATGTTAGCGGAATATCTACAATGCTTTGTGAACATTTGTAATGGAAACTCGGCTACTGTTAATTTCACTGAGGAGTTATTTATACCTGGTGTGTGTTGCACAAACAGTAATATCTATTATTTTCTGTGGCTAACAGGGGATCAGCGTGACAGCAATTTTACAACAGTTAACAACTCACTGCATGAGCTGGAACGACTCGATAAGGAGATTGAATCTGTAAGGCACGAAGTGGAGCAAGAGCAGCAGCGCCTCTCAAACTGTCGGACTAACCAGGCGGACAAAAGCAGCAATAAACTCTCAACAAAGTTTGAAACAAACCTTTCCTATGGATTTTCTTCTAGCAAAAACCATAAATCCCACGTTCGAGCAAAGAAATATGTGGTTGACAACTCCAAGCCGAGGACTGATTTAGAGTACGATCCGCTGTCCAACTTCTCTGCTGCTTTGCATTCTTACAGCTCATCAGGAAAGGAAGTGAAGAGCCGACCAGACGGGAAGAGCTCCATGTCTTTTGGTGAAAAGCCGTCCATTCATCAAACCCAGATGTACCCACCGCGATCCCCAGAAATCCTCGACGACGACTCTACTGAAGATGGTGTCCTGGTTATTGATGTTTCTCTGTCACCTGACAAAACGTTGGATCAAACTCAACACACTGCTGACTTGGGAAAATCCTCCAAAAATACAGAAAGAGACTTGAAGGAGATTAAGACGGTGAATGTTTATCTTGACTCTCAACCTCAGATGGTAAAAACTAAGGTGGTAAATGCTGCTTCCTGTGACGATGCAAACAAAGTCCCTGAGATCCAGCCTGTGTCTTCTACGTTTGATAAAACAAAAGATTACAGCAATGATGACAGGAATGTAGTTGACTTAACCGGATGTTTAGAAGAGCTTGAGAGAGAGTGTGAGAATATTGGTTTCCAGTCCTCTAAAAGGAAAAAGAGATGGACTGAACCTGGAGGCTTTTCCTTCCCCTCATATCAACCCAGCAATCCTTTGATTGAGCTGACTTATAAAGTTCAGAAAAAAGATTTAAATTCTCAAAATTCACTTCTTTGTAAACGATCAGATCCCACCACTCAGCTTAAACAAACCTCAATAATGGACCAGGACAAACTCAAGGTTCAGAGCCAGTTATGCTTTTCACAAAATGGTGAAAAAACAAAGATGAAAGTTTTCACCAACCAGAAACAAGTGGAGGCACCACAAGGCAGCAGCCAGATTCAGATTCACAAAGTTACATCTGTGAATCCACACAGCAGATCTGAATCAACAGAGCAGCTGCTGCAGAGGGAAGATGAAGCGGTGATAATAATAGACTCCAGTCCTGAGGATGAAGATCAGGAAGATGAGGTCGATTACTCTGAGCTTTCTGAAAGCGACCCGATGGAGGAATGCTACCGGATCTTCATGGAGTCAAACGCCGAGGAGAAGGGAAGCGAGGAGCAGAGCGGCGCGTCTGTAGGTGCATCAAAATGAGTCTTTATTTTAGTGAGGATTTTCTGATTCACTTTTATCTGCTCCAGATTAGAGCCGATGTGGAAAAACCGGAGGTGAACGCTGCAACTCAAACTTTAACCGGGAGGAAGAGGTTGGCTCACGAAGCTAAGAACTCAGAGGTAAACGCTCCAAACATCGTAGTTCAATGTCACATGACAAACTCGAGGCCCGAGGGCCAAATGTGGCCCGACACAGCTTTTTATGTGGCCCTCTGTTGATATTGATCATGTGTCTATCACAATATATATTATTGATTTATTGCCCCACTCTGCCCTCTAGACTCCAGAGGGACTCATAATTGAACTTTCAAGATAAGTTGTTTGCTTAAATATTATTTTATCAATCAAATCAAAGCAGTTTGTTTTGCCAAATTAGTACAAACAGTCCCAATAGTTTTTATTTTTGTTTTTTCTTTTATGCTACAATTGTAGAAATTCACACAAAATCAACAGATCCCCCTCACTTTTACATGATTTTTTTTTTACTTAAATCTTGTTTTTGTGAATATCTGTATGAAAACAAAAACACATAGTTGTACACAAACGCCTCAACAAATGGCTTAGAACAAAATAATATATGTACACATATGAATGGCAGATTTGACCGATATTTAGGCTGCAATCTATTCTATTTTCATATACAGTTTTTATAGGTCATTCATTTGCCCCATTTTTCCTTAAGTAATATTTCTTTGAATCTTAGGGCGAGAGTAATGTTTTTCATTTGAAATATTTCATGACTGGAAGTTTACTGCAAATCTTCTGCGAAAATGGTCAAGCATTGGGGTTTAAGTAATTCTAACTCCCACCTGCAGGTGGCAGTAGTTCTTACTTTTACTCCACTGCTGACGCGTAGTTTGTGATGGATGTGGAGAGGAAAAAGAAGTCGCATCTAAAGACATTAATAAGTGGAAATATTGCAAATATTTATAATTTAGCTCCCAAAATTGGTGATTTTGATTGCAAAAAGAAAATGGAGAAAAACTTCCCTGAAAAAATTTAATATTTATCGAATGCAGAAACAGCTGTTTATTAATATTTTAGCGTTGTGTTAATGGGTTTTAGCTACACATTCTGGTAGAAGCGGCCCTTTTCGAACATTATGATCTTGATACGGCTTAAAATGAGTTTACAGTGTTTAACCTTTTCCACTCAGCAGCCACTGGCCAAGATGAGACCTCAGCCTCAGGTTTTGGTTCCTCTTCGGGAGCCTGGAGCTTCAGGGTTTGGCTCCCGGCCGTCCATCTGTTCTAATGTCCAGCAGGTTCAGTACCGGGCCTCGGCTGCTCCGGCTAAACCGGGCCAGAATTTTCTTTCTTCAGTGAGTCAGAAAACACCAGAGACGCAAACCGTTCCTTCTGCTTCAACTCCAACCCCGAAAAACCTTCAGTCTTGTCCACTTCAAAATGGTGAGTTTCTGGAGAAAGTAAAGTGTTTTTTTTAAAGTACATTTATATGTTAAATTTTGAATTAACCAGTCAATAATTGGATAGAAAAAGGTTCTTAATGCGAGATTTTTTAATCAGGAGTTAAAGCTAAATCTATTCCACTTGAGTTTTGAGTAGAGCATTAGTTTTTTTTAGTTTTTTTGTTTTAGCTAAAATGCAGAATGTATCTATTTTTGTATCGTTTTGGCTTAATCACTGCTCTAAATCAGTTGAACATTTTTTTTTGCTTTAAACTAAAAAATTTCAGAGTTTTTCTAGATTTCTGAAATTAAAATTCTGAGTTCCAAAAGTCAAAAATTTGAAAAAAGAAAAACTTTGACATGCAAAAAAAATTCAATTAAACTCAAAAAAGTTTCCAGAAAAGGTGGAAATTTCTGAGTTTAAAAAGTAAAAGTGTTGGACTTTTAAAACTCAGAAATTTTGATGTAATTTTTTTAATCTAAAAATTTTTGTTTTTTCCTTGCAAATGTTCAACTTTTCAAACTCAGAAATTTCAATGTCTTTTCTAGAAAATCTCTGAGGTTATTCTCACTATCTCTGAGTTTAAAAAGCCATCATAAGATACGTCTGTTGTACTATTTTAATGTTTGTTGGTATTTTCCCCTGAGTGCTCTCTGCTTGTATTTCTGCTCCTCAGCTTATCTGAACTGCGTCCCTTTGGGAACTGCGGTTATCGAAGTGGGAAGCAACCTTCACCTGATCCTGCCGCAGGGCCACTTCCCTCTCTCTGCCACCTCCTCGTCCAGCCCAGTTTCATCGGTTCTGACTCCAGTGAGTCGGGTCCATCCAAACCCTAACGCAGTCAGGCAAACGGCCGCACCAGCTGCGGTTTCCGCTCTGCCTAAATATCGCTCCACAGCGCCTCTGCTCATCACTGCTCCGCTGCGACGACCCGCGGTCAGCACAGCTTTTGGATCATCTGTCCAGTCGACAGTCGGCGCTTCTCAAGCTGCAACGCAAGCAGCTGCCAAGGTAGAAAACAAGTAGATGTGGAAAAACATGCATCAAAATCACCCCAACACTCTGTGGAAAAGTAATTTCTCCCTAAACCTAATTACTGGTTTGACTGGCAGTGCAGTTTTTATGCCACTTTGGAGTATTTCTTTTCTCTGCATTGGGGCTTTAATTCATACAAATTAGAGATTCTGATGTGCAAAAAAAAAAGTCTGATTACGGTTGAGTTTAATTAGTAGTATGAACAACTATCCAGGAAAAACAAAAATCATTTCAGCAAAAAAATTAAATTGAGCATCAAGATCTGCTGTGTGAACATAGCCTTTGATATTGTGCTTAATATGAACAATTGTGATAAAAGTATAAACAGAAGACTTTTGAAATGGGGACGATGCTTTTCACAGTATTTCCTTTCAGCCACTTCCTGTTAAACGAAAACTGAAGCAGCAAAGTGAGGCAGCGAAGGACAAAGTGCCTCATGACGTCCGCCAGCGTTATGTGAACATGTTCACTGAGGAGTTTCTCAAAACGACAGCTGACGTCAACGAAGCTTTTGAGAAGGTGAACATTCAGGCCCCTTTACTCTTTACTGACACAATTCTGAGTACTTATTATGATTCATGCTGCTGCTTATTGATGGCAGGCCCTGACAGAGGAGAAGAGTGTGTACAACCGCAGTGTGAACAAACTGAAATACCTGAGCATTGCAGTGAACGCCCTCAAGAAACTCAAGAACCAAAGCACTACTGCTAAAAGTAAGAAAAAAATAAATGTATTATTGATATTTTGAACAGAGCTGACTCAATGTAACATTTAGTTGAGTTAAATACTAATCTACGTTTTGTCACACAGAGGAAAAACAGATCCAGAGTCAAAGACCAAAAGGCAACATCCCATTTAGCCAAAGGAAGATGAAGGAAAATGGTGAGAATTTTTTATTTTCCTGAATTTTGTAAAAATGTAAACTTCTTCTGAGTGTTTTCTTCTTTCAGCAGGGGATTTTGTGTTGTATGAAATCATGAAGGGTTACACTTTGACTGATGAACAAATGATAGAAAACAACTATCCTGTCCAGCACCCAGAAAAACCCGGTTCTGCT
Organism: Alfaro cultratus; assembly: GCA_903066825.1. NCBI lineage: Eukaryota > Metazoa > Chordata > Actinopteri > Cyprinodontiformes > Poeciliidae > Alfaro > Alfaro cultratus. The sequence goes on from CAEFZX010006762.1 coordinate 7,949, forward strand.
GTTCTTTTTACTGACAAGAAAGTGAGCACAGACCGTAAGTAAAGCAATCCAACTCGGCTGTGTTACCTGGAGTTCCCTTATTGAGCCACCAGAGGGAACATTCAACTCGTGGATTTGGAGCAAACTCCGGCTTAAATCTCTTTAAATTACCTATTTTTTGTTTTTAAAAGCTCTGAAAAGGATCTGCTGTCGTTGTGGGGCCACCTACTCTGTTGGTAAAACAGGGAAACATCTCAGAACAGAAGAGTGCAACTACCACTACGGGAAAGGAGTTACAAACCGAGGTCAGAAACCAGCTTGTTTTCAGGGTCTGCTGTAGTTTGAGGTACTGCAAATCAGGCCAGGGCGACATGGCTGAAAAATAAAATCTGATTTTTAACTGAATTATTACATCTTTTCTAAAACATAAATTACAGAGAATAATTTCAAAAGGTGACCTTTATTTCAGTCATCCCTTCTGTGAGTTGTATTGTAAGTGTATTAGGGCAAGGCTATGAGACGTTTTGTTTAATTATGAGAATATAGTCATATTAGCAGAAAAGACACAATTTTACCAGGAAAAAAAACATCTTTAAATTATGAGAAAAATGTTATTTTAATGAGAAAGGAGCTTAGTTGTCGGGATCTGATGTGACCGTCTCAGTTCATGTTGTCCTTTTTTCAACAAAGTTTGCACCATTGTTTCAAAGTCCTGCTACATAATTTGATGCTAAATTATTTAGTGTTTCTATTAAGGATTATCTCTACAACTTATACCAAAGTACTTCACAAAATGCTCATAATTCCTCATTTGTATTTTATTTTTTGTGTTGGCGTTCTCATAATATTACTACTTTGTCTGACTTTATTCTAGTAATATTTCAACTTTTTTCTGCTAATATTATGATTTGAAACTATTATCTTGATTTTAAAAAAAAAAAAAAAAAAAAAAAAAAATCATAGCCTGTCCCTTCATTCTGTCCAAATAAAACACGCTGTCAAACAAGATGGCCGCCCTGAGCATTCTGACGTCACTCTGAACTGCAGAAACCCAAGAAGTGAATGTTGGAAAAAAAATCCAGATTTTCAATAAAAACGATTTATCGGCCATTCCTACTTCAAATGGGGAAACATAAAATATATTACAAGTGAGACTGAATAAGCCAGTTAAAATGGATTATGTGCAAACGGAGTGAAGCATCAACAGTGTTTTGTTTGCTGCAGTTCCAGGTGGGGTGGAAACTCGCTACAGCTGCTGTCAGGGAGTCATGGGAGCACCAGGATGTCAAATGTTTAAAGTCAGAGCACATTTAGTGGACACACATTTCACTGATAAAACAGGACCAATAAAAGTTTAACATTAGTTTTATTTTTCTTGTTTATTCACCCAGCTGCATGTCCATGATTACCTCAGCCTGGATGGGTTTGTATCTGCAGCACCCAGACGCCCCTCAGACTCCAGCTGTCCTGGAGTTTATTCCTTGGATTGTGAAATGGTAATTTCTAAAAACATTTATTTATGTTTGGCTCTTTCTAGAATATGTGTTTAAGTGATTAAAACCTTGTGCGAATGGCTTCAGTGTTACACTGTTCAGGGCCTGGAGCTGTCCAGAGTGACGGTGATCAGCTCCAGTCTGCAGGTCGTCTACGACACGTTTGTCAGACCTGATAATGAGGTCATCGACTATAACACCAGGTATAGTGTTATATACCGTTTCTACAGACGGAGTCCAGCGCCAAGTTTATGTCTGCAGTTGATCTAAAGTTAAAGGTATTCATTCCCTTAGCAGATTTATAGGCAGAATTTTTATTCTGCCAGAATTTGTTTATAGAAAATGACATTGACATCTCGCAAATGATGAAGAAATTGCATCAATTTTCATAAAAAAATATTTGTATTTGTATGTAAAAATACAAATAAAAATAAAAATGATCAGTGGAAAAAAATCTGGAAAAATTATTGCCGTTAAAATCATTAATCCGTTCCTGTAATCATTGACCAGCTCTATGGTCTTTCTTTTTATTTTTTGTATGTAACTCTACTACATATTTTTTAGGTAAAAAAAAAATCATAGCATAATAGCAATACATGACAGTTTATCAGATGGCTAATCTGTGAAAAGATCAATCTCCTCCACCTCCTCCCAGTTGTACTACTGCCATCTGAAGAATTGCACCACTCCAGGTCAAAAACAACCAATCAGACCCAGGAGGAGCGTCTTAGCGCCGTCAGTCATGCTTGTGCATGCGCTCCTCGATGTGCTAGTGGAGGCGAAACAACGTACCTTCTAGGAAAACAGTTTATTTGCCATCATTGGTGGCCATGCTAACTAGCCTTAACATTCATAAGAGACTATGTAACAGGGATAGTGTGAGTACTGTGTACCCGAGCATGATTGACAGCACTAAGACCCTCCTGGGAACTCGTTTTTATTTCTTTTTTCTTTTTTTCCACAGCTGTTGTAGATGATTATTTTGGTAATCAAGTATTGTGATGATTGAGTGATCACATAAAATATTAGATACTGCCATAACAGGAGTATTAAAGTTGGATATCAAAATTGGCCCAAATCTTCACATTTGTGCATCCCTAATAGTTACTTTTCTTGAATTTTATTTTAGAGAAAAGTAATATTACATTCAGAATGTAAGTTGTAAGTTTTCCTCATATTTCTGTAGCTTAAAAAATCAACCTGTAACTATAACGGCTCATATTTCAGTCAACCTGGACAGAAGTTGCACAAAAATCAAGCAGACTCGCTCACTTTCTCTACTCCTGTTTTTAGTTTACATATTCATCTTGCTTTGCACAATATTTATAGTTTTTGTATAGACCAGTTTTATGGGATATAAAAATTAAAACCAACAACTACCACTGAAGTTAACATAGAAGAATTTAACAATCTTTGGAAAGTTGAACCAAAAACGTCTTGGATATGTTGCTGTGTTGGTTGTTTGTAATTCAGTGCTTTTGGCTGCTTTTTCTCATATTTCCCATTGCACCAACTTTCTTTATCCACTCCCTCTGCTCTCAAACTGTCTGTAGGTTTTCAGGCATCAGTGAGGAGGATGTGAAAGGGAACCACACCTCCCTCAGGGAGGTCCAAGACACTCTGTTGAGCTTCATCAGTGCTGACACTATTCTCGTTGGACATGGCCTGGAAACAGACCTTTGTTTACTGAAGGTGACTGTTGCTAACATTTGCTGTTGTTTTTTCCCCCTCTGTTATAGGAGGATAATGATCGGAAATTTGGGATTCTTGCTCAAATATCAGGCAGTTCTGTATTTATTATAATTTTTTTTAAGTTTAGATGAGTGACACACTTTGTTCTCTAAATCTATTTTAATTTTGACTGTTTTATTTTCACACTAGCTGATCCAGCTGTATTCATCACTGTTTATTTAAATTAATGCCTAATATTTTAGAGATATGAAGCTTTAAATAAGCCATAATTTTATTCATGGTGTCTTTATTATTAGAATGTCTTAGACTTAAATTAAGGCCTTAAAATGTCTTAATTGTTAAATTTTTACGTTGGCTTAAATGAATTTCAAGTCTTAAATCTTAGCTGGTAGGACTTTGCAATTTGTAATATTCTATGTAATTTATTTTCCTTGCTGGACTTTTTCGTCACACAAACGTCTTCTGTGATTTAGGCTAACGGTACATAGCTGCTAGCATACCTGTGCTAGCTAGCTAGCTTTTTATGTTTATCATTGAAAAGTATAAATTTATTGCCAGCTGGCTGGACGACGTTTATCTTTGCTACTGGCTCACGTTCTGTTGCAAACCCATATATTATGTGTATTTGTGCTAAAAAGTTTACAACTACTAAAACATAAAATATGTATTTTTTTATTTATTTTTTTGTACATTTTTGTTATGATACTGGTCTTAAAGCTGCAGTACAAAAAATGTTTTTTCCATCTGTTAAAACTGTCGCCATGTTGTGACATTATAATATGAAGATTGATCTCTCCCACCTCATCAGTGAGCTACGATTGTCAGAAACAACCAATCACAGCTGGGAGGTGGGTTTTGGTGCTGTCAATCACTCTCATGTACATGTTGTTAAATGTGCTAGTGGTGAAGAAACAGGAAAACCATTCATCTGCTGTCATCAATGGCCATGCTAACTAGCCTTAGCATTCGTGCGGCCTATATTGTGGTGAACTTGGCGAAGAGCAAACAGGAGGGAGTGAGCATGAGCGTGATTGACAGCACTAAGATCCTCCTCCTGGCTCTGATTGGTCATTTCTGTCTGAATATATTCCTGCAGTAAGTACTGGGAGAAGGAAGAAGAGCTTGATTTCTTTTCAAAGATTATCTCTTATGGTGTCATGACATAATGATGATTTTAGCAAATGTGTAAAAAAAACCAACAAAAAATAAATTTTTTTGTAAAAGTTACATACTGCAGCTTTAAGTTTAATCCATAAGGTCCTTAAACACCTAAAACGTGAGTTGGTGAAACCTGCAGAAACCCTGTTGTATTCAGTACAATGAAATTATTTAAACAGGTTCAATCAAGTTATTTTATTTATCAAGGGCTTTTGAGCGGCAGATGAACGCCTAATAGTAGCATCCATGTGCAAAAGACACCAACCATTCTTCTGATGCGTCACAACTGGCTTTTTTTATTTACCTGTGCACGTAGGAAAATGAATTAAACTACGGAGGGTCTGACAGGAACTTCCGATGTTTTTTTTTTTTTTTTGTGCTGTAGCTGCTTCATGGGATGGTGGTAGATACTTCGGTGGTCTTCCCCCATCGTCTAGGTCCGCCCAACAAGCTGAGTCTCAACAGCCTCACCGCTGAATACCTCAGGAGGATTATTCAGGAGAGTGGTGGGTTGCCACTTTACAACCAACTGGTTTTGTTTCTAATAATCTGTTAAACCACAGTCGCTTTAATTATTGTAAAAGATCAACCGAATATAAACTAATAAAGGAATGTAGTGTGTTTAAAAACTGCAGCATGTTAAATCCGTGTGCTGCTGTTTCTCCCAGTTTGTGGCCACGACACTGGAGAAGATGCCGCTGCCTGCATGGAGCTCATGCTGTGGAAGATGAAAGAAGATGGGAAACTGAAAAAATGAGGAACTGCCACTAATTATACATGAAACATGATATGTATGATTGTGTATTTGAAGACAAGTAGGGCTGTTAATTTGTGTTTATAATTTGATATGTTTTCTGCTAATGGACATTTGAGTTAAAGCCCATGTATAATGTCTAAATTAATATTTATGAGACTCAAGGATAAAGCTATTCTAAGTGGTTCCCAAATAAAGGCATAAAATAATTTTTTTGTGTTTGTTGTCCCTCTCTTAGTCATTACCAGCCAATAAGGATTCAGTTTATAATATCTAATTAGCTTCAGGTGCAGCTAGTTAGCGCAGGTGTAATGTATAATGACATTCCAACAAACCCGATGCTGTTCCAGTTGTACAGGAACTGGGAATTAACGATTTCCCAGTCTGAAAAATTAACTGGAATGCAATCAGAGGTCGGATTTCCCACTGGGAGCAACTAGTTCCATGGACTTCACTTTTCAAAATGGCGGCTAGCTCATAGCATCAACAGTAAGAAAAAAAAAAAAACACGTTTATTTCTCAAGACACAAAAGCAAGGGTGCGTCTTAAATCAATGTTGTACATAGCGCTTTTACATTGACCAAAATTAAAAGTGGTGTTTATAGAAAGTAAAACCGTTTGTAAAGCTGTATGTGCGGTAAAGGAATTGCAGACAATGGGCGTCGCCATGTTGAAATTCTGCTACGGAGTATTTGGGGCAACTTTTAAGATATAAATATACAAATAAATTACCAGAATTATGTCGTAATATGACTTTATAATTTATTTTCGAAATATGACTTTCTTACTTTCTTTCTTTCTTTTTTTTTTTAAACTTTTTTCTTGTAATATTGTGACTTCGTTATCGTCGCCTTAAGATCCCAAAATTCAATTTAGCATTGTTATATTTATATTTCTTTTAATCTCGTCCTAATGAGTATACTGTACTTGAGTCAGACATTTTTACTATTTTAAATAATGAGTACTGGGCCATTTTGGATCATTTTATATTTATATTTATTGTGTATCTATGTAAAGTTTCACCTCACCTACCTAATGGAATAACATTGATTGGTCGTAATACTGACTTTATTCTCAAAATATTATAACTATTTACATATTGTTTCAATTTTATTATTCTATGACTTTATTCTCGTACAATTTTTTTTCTTGCAATATATTCTCATAATTGTATTACTTTATTTTGGACTTTTTTGTCATATGACCCTAAAAATTCTGTCATAAAATTCTGACTTCTTAGCTCCCACGTCTCTGTTAACAGTAACAGCATGAAGCCAGTCTCAGTGGTGACAAACACAGGTACCAGGTCCCAAAAACTAAAATCTAAAGTCTTTCACTCAGCTTTTCTCTTTGTCTGTTTTCTGCTGCAGCATCTCTTGAAACAGAAGCTGCAGCTCTTGAAGAGGATGAAGATGAGGAGCAGATCTATAATAAGGAGGAAGGCTAGGACGTCCAGGCTGTGGTACTGGTACCAGGTGAGTTCGTGGGCCTGTACCCTCAGGTGTTTGGCTCCTTTGTTCCTCATGGTGAACTCGATCCAGAAGACGGCCTCGTCCCGAGGACTCATGGGTCTGTCATGGTGGATTCTGGACAGTCGCATCACGTTTTCTTTGTATCTGTGGATGAGTTTTTACAAGTACCTGTCAGTTTTTAACTCATCTAATAGGGAGATTGCCAAGATAGCAGCCATTTTTAACAAATTACAATATTTACAAAATGAAGGGGGACACATTGTGAAGGGATAAAAATGTTTTAACCCTTTACAACAATTCAAAGGTGTATCTAGAGACAATAGCAACTTTTCTCTTTAACAAATTTGAAAATGTGGACTTTTACATTTATGCTTACAAAGCTAAACGTTGTGATTTTTGTGCGTACAGAAATTAGATCATGATTCTTGGTTCACTTTGTGATATGCAAATTCATTGGGAGACACTTGTATTGTTGATTTCTTCAGAAACTGAAACCTTTAAGTCGTCCAAATGAGCTGTTTTGATAATTTCTCAATATTTGTTATTCAAAACGTACGATTTGTCATTAATGACAGCCTTGATTGCATCTCTGAGACTCTCGGTTGTCATGAAGTTCAGGTTCTGAATGACTGCAGCTCCTTTGGCCTCCATGTGCACCATGTTGTCTGGCTGGTCGGCAAACATGGGGATTCCCACCATGGGAACACCGTGGTAGATGGCCTCATAGATCCCGTTTGTTCCACCATGAGTGATGAAAGCTTTGGTTTTAGGATGACCTGGTAGAAACCAAACCATGAAAACATGTGAGTGTGAGTTAATTTTCAGCCAACAGTAACTTGGCTTTTATTCATTTTTATTCAATCAATAACTTGAACTCTGCAGTAACTTCTGCTGAGCACCTTTGTTACATTTCAGTGTTGGCAGCAAAACCAGGCAGTCTGACTGCACAAATATCAATCCAACATTTCTGCTGCCACGGCGTTTGTCTCTGAATGACACGAACTTCACTCACCCAGCAGGTCGTTCTGAGGGATCCAGCTAAATATCCTGGTGTTGGAACCTAAAGTTTTTGGTTTTTCACCGTTGTATCGCCACAGTACCTAGAAACAACACAGAATCTTGAGAAAGCTTAACAGATTGTAAATGTTTTTGATGTTTCAATCCTTACATAGTGATGAGCCGGGAGGTTTGGAAAATTTGAGTATTGTCAGTCAAAAATCCTCTTATAAAATCAATGAACCTTTCTGTCTTTATTGAGTATTTAAACTACTTTATCTTGGAAAAAATTGTCCAACCCTTAGGACATTTTTTTTTCATCAATCACACCGAGGTACATTTAAATGGCTGCTTGTACTTGTTTCTTCCTGTTAAAAGGGAGTTTTTCCTCTCCACTGTCGCTATGTGCATGCTCAATAAGAGGGATTGCTGTAAAGTCAACGACACAATCTAGGGCTCGCAAAAATAAGTAACAATATATATCGTGATAGACATGCGATCAAATGTCAAAATCAATAATTAGTGACTCGAAACACATTTCCATATGTTGTTAGTTTTGTCTTATTTCAAGTTTACTAAGATATTTGCACTAGAAACTAGACCAAAAACACTTGGTAAGATTTTGTGTTTTTGCAGTGAGGTTCTTAGCATCAAATAACTCACTCACTCTTTAGTTACCTAGCAACAACTCGCTGAGTAATTTGTGGTTACCTAGCAACAATCTGTTTAGCAGCAGTTTAAGGTTTCGCCACTGTGCCTCATATTTGCTTAACAATAAAAACAGTATTTCAGATATTTAAAACAAACAAATCAATAATTATTGATATTGACTGATATGAAACGCTTATCGTGATGTTTTTCAGCCATATTGTATCCAGCGCTATAATTAATTTATTAAGGAGATCCTGTTATATCAAACTACAGCAACCCTATAGGATACAGTTAACTTTCAGAAAGTGAAAAAATTGCTAAATTTAAAGACATTTTTTTAAGTTGGAACCAGTTTATATCGAAAATGAGATTTTCTTCTGCATATATAAAGGTCAGATAAATTGAATGTTAGGTTCAGCTTGTGCCAGTAGTGAATAGTTGCTTATGAAGCCTATAAACCTCTAGGTGAGTGTCAGCACCGTGCGGTCAGGGCCAAGTTTGGAAAAGTTGCATCAGACGATAAATGTCGGTCATTTGGAGAAAACATTGGACATATTGCCAACCTTTTGGGGAAGCTGAGCAAGGGCTGAAGCTATTAGGTTTGCCTTCTCTGTAGTTACGTTCTTAATCATGGATCCCAAAGTGAAAACTACGATGCCATTCTCTCCAGAGCTCTGCACAAATTCTTCCATGTCCTGAAATATCAGTAAAGTTTTAGAGTCAGTGGGTTTGGTTTTTTATGGAAACAGAATGCGATTCGTTTATATTGTTTTTAAAAATTCCTACCTTTGGTAAAGGTTTAGCTGGTTTGCAGTGGATCCCTCCAACAAATTTAAAGTTGGGGAGGAGTGGACGAGGAAAATCAAAATCCCAGTAGGTTCTCATCAACCAGATATCAGCCTTGCCCATCAATTCACAGGCACTAGTGGGTGTTCCTGATACAAAGCATTTTATGTAATAAACTTCACCTAAAACAATTTCCAAACTTCATGTGCCGCAAAAGTGTATACATGGTTCTCTGGGAACTTTGTAGCTGACAGCCATTTTGGTAGGTATCCATAACGAACTGTTGCTATGCAGTTGCTATGACAACAATAAACAAGCCACAAGCAACTAGCTTGTAAACAATTAAGGACATTACAGCTATTAGGTTTTAAACTTTTTTCCCATATTTTCTTTTTGTCAGTCTCTCAAAGACATGATTCATCTATGCTTTGTGCTGCGTTTGCCTACCAAAATGGTGGTTCAGTGGCACAGATCGCTTGCGGTTCAGACTTATGGGAGCTATGTATGTTGAGGATTGTTGTTGAATTGCTCACCTTTGACTTCTGAGTAGTATTCATTGAACATTTTCCACATAACATGGTCGATCACGACGTCCTGCAGAGCGTAGAAGAGGACGTTCCACAGTCTCTCTGAGAAGTCCATCTTGTCCGTGAGTTTGCTCATAGCTCCAGGGACGAAGGAGGGAGGAGCAGGAAGCTGACCGCACATCCTCTCCCAGTTATGAGCCAAGGAAAAACGCAAAGAAAAGACCAGAGGGATTCCCAACATGTCCGCTGTCAGGTCACTGCCAGGCAGGAGGGGGTCAGCAAAGAGCAGGTCGTAGTTTTCCTTCTTCAGCTTCTTCATCAGGGTTTCTGATTTCACCACGCCATCTAGCATCTTAAGACTATTCTGTAGGTCAGTTCTCATAATATCCATATATTTGATATAAATCTGGAAGTAGTTCATGTGATCTATCTCGTACATAGAGAACTGATTAAACTCCTCCAAAAGATCCTCCATATCCTCTAATGGAACGGAAACGTTAAAAGGTTCGTACTGGAAGCGAGACGGTTCGCTGCTGTTCATGAACATCGACGCACTCGGGATCAGGACCGTCACTTGGTGTCCTCTGTCCACCAGTGTCTCCAGTACCGGCTTCATGTTGATCCAGTGGCTGGCCTCAGTGTACCACACCAAAATCTTCCCTCCATTTGAGCTTCTGGATGCACAAAGCAGCAGCAGGACGCAGACAGAGAGACGCAGCTCCATGGTGGCTGTGTCTGCAGATAAACCAGCTCCTGTCTTTTCAACAGGTTCACCTGAGAGATATTTATTAACCAAATGAACTCTGACTCTGTCCTGTTGGTACTAAAGTACAAAAGATAACAGCCTTACAACATTAAATACCGCTGGAGGTAAAGGGTTATAACGGCTAACCTAGCAGTGAGTGAATTAAATATGTACATGAGGATCTTTATTGAGCCTTTAACTGGCTGTACACTGCGAAAACACAAAATCTTACAAAGTAATTTAGGTCTGGGTTCTAGTAGGACTGTGCAATATATCAACAACAATATATATTGTGATAGACTTGATCAGTATCTACAGATAATACATCTGATATAATATCACTAATTTCACTGAACTCCGATCCAGAACCGCACTGCATTCTGGGGGATTTAGACAGAGGAAAGGCTTTAGCTACGCAACCTCTCACAACTAGCTAAGAAAAGTTGGTGGCATCAACTAACTCACTCACTTTTTGGTTACCTAGCAACGACTTGTCGAGTAACTTGCGGTTGCCTAGCAACGGCCTGTTGTCCAACTTGGGCAGCAGTTTAAGATTTTGCCACTTTGCTTCATAACTGTTTAAAAATAAAAAAACATTGGCGTGGAGTGAAAGGAGAAAATTAGTACAGCAGATCAAGAGGAAACTATAAAACAGGAAATGTCTCACCAATTTGACAATATTTCAAATATTTAAAACAAAAACTAATCCAGTAATTATTGATATCAACCAACCTTAATATATCATGAAATTAAAAAAATATACCATTAAATGTGTCATTAGATAATGTACAGTGGTATACCTTAAGACTTATTTGGATCTTTATTTTTTTATAATATAAAATATACATAATATTTTACTACTAAATGTGAAACCTCATTATTATGCGTTCAACACAAATAATACACAAGTTTTTTATTTCACGTTTTTATTTCAAACATGAATTTGAATTCAAAAGTGATTGCCTAATAATGCTACTTCCATGAACAAACTGTTGCTTAACACTTTTATGATAACATATCGATATGTTAATCTAATATTTGTTTCAAGACATTTTCTGCCATGTTTTCTCTAAATATTTGTGATAGTTGTAAAAGGTTTGGTGGAGATGTTTCAGTTAAAACCATAGAAAGAAATAAGACAAAACCATACAAATATGCATATTTAAAGACAATTTTAAGAATACAACACATATTGGTGCAACTTCATGTTATGAAATGTCCTTTTGTTCAGCCATTAGATTTATTCACTTCAGTTTTTTCACTCAGCTTTTCTCTTTGTCTGCTTTCTGCTGCAGCATCTCTTGAAACAGAATCTGCAGCTCTTGAAGAGGATGAAGATGAGGAGCAGATCTATAATAAGGAGGAAGGCTAGGACGTCCAGGCTGTGGTACTGGTACCAGGTGAGTTCGTGGGCCTGGACCCTCAGGTGTTTGGCTCCTTTGTTTCTCATGGTGAACTCGATCCAGAAGACGGCCTCGTCCCGAGGACTCATGGGTCTGTCATGGTGGATTCTGGACAGTCGCATCACGTTTTCTTTGTAGCTGTCGATGGATGAGAAAAAAAGTTAACCATTACTTTTTAAAACTTGTATATATATATAATGGTCTTTGCATCGCAGTCCTTTAAAAACAGATGTTTCTACAGTGCAGCTTCTTTTGTGACACACTTTTTTTCTTCCACTCCAGGCTGTAATTTGAAAGCATGGCTCTTCCATAAATAACAGAGAATTAGCTGGTATAAAATGTGCAGCATAATTTCACAGTTGTACTGTTTTTCACTGTGATTCTGTATTTTCTATAAATTACTTATAGATTTATTTTTTAGGTAACTGTGTAGGTATGATAGCAATCCCAAAACTGGTCTTGAAAAACATTCTCATCTGTAATGCACTACTACAAAAAGAGGTGTGGTTTGTATCATATTTTCAAACAAATTAATATTTATTGGTGTCTTCATTAAATAGTGGAGAAAATGGCAATACTTAAGAATCTGTCAATACAGTTTTGACAGAATAACTGTTTTTTTTAATAGCATTAATTGGAATTTATCATGATATATGACAAACTACAATAAATGCCCAACAATAGCACAAAGTAACTTACGATTTGTCATTGATGACGGTGTTGATTGCATCTCTGAGGGCTTCAGTTGTCATGAAGTTCAAGTCGACAACAACTGCAGCTCCTTTGGCCTCCATGTGCACCATGTTGTCCGGTTGATCAGCGAACGTGGGGATTCCCACCATGGGAACGCCGTGGTAGATGGCCTCAAAAACTCCGTTTGCACCGCCGTGAGTGATGAAAGCTCTGGTTTTAGGGTGACCTGACAGGAACCAGTTATAACACATTTATTGTTCATTTCTGTATAAGAGTTCAGACGCAAAGGCTTTTTGATACGCGAAGGCGTTCCAGATAAAAATCACATCTTGCTGCAGTTTTCTAAACTGTGTTGTGCTAGAAAGCCTGTCCAGACTTGTTTGTCACACTTCCAGTTGCACAACCTGTTCATAGCAGTTTTTTATCGCTCATTTTTATGTTTTTGCTCATCCTTTAGTGTCATAAGCTTGATTTTAGTTTTTTCCTTGTGTGACATTGTGATTTCACTGTAAATTTACTAGTAGACATTATGTTTTGGAGTACCGTACTTTTGCTTCAAGCCGTTTGGTTTACTCACCAAGCAGGTCATTTTGGGGCATCCAGTCATAAAGTTTAGTGTTGGAACCCAGAGTGTCTGGTATTTTCCCACTGTATCTCCATAACACCTGCAGAGCATTTCAGTGTGGCTAGTCAGTGCTTTAGAGTGACCCTCACAAAGCCCCAATCTCAATTCAAACCTGACTCCGTTACACCAGTTCTGTCTGGAGGAATGGTCCAAATGTCCAGGTTTGACCCAAGCCATGCAGTATAAAAATAATGTTACCAAATACTGGGGAGTTACATTTTCTGAATTTCAAAGCTGGGGCATGTAACTTTTATTTAAAAAAAGTTTTTTCACACATTCGTTAAAACTGCCACTATGTGAAGAAATCGTAGGATGAGACAAATAATATGTGAAAAAAATTAAGATCCTCTACCTTCTCCCAGCGAATCAGAGCCAGGAGGAGGACTTTAGCACTTCCAATCCCCCTCATGTATGCACTACTCACACCCTCCCAATTGCTCTCTGTTAGGAGAGTCAGCCATGAATGCCAAAGCTAGTTAGTATGGCCACCGATGATGGTGGATAAACAGTTTTTCTAGAATAGGTAGTTGTTTCTCTGCCATTACATTGTTCTGCCATTACAACAGTGAGCAGCACATACATGAGGTTGATCGACAGCACTAAGACTGTCCTGGCTCTGGCTGGTTGTTTTTGGTAAGGAGTGGTGCATTTGCACAGACACTAATAACAGCACTGGGAAGAGGTGTAAGCATTTAGGAAACAGAAATAGTTTTGATTAAAAAATATCAAAAGTTAATTCTGATTTGATGTCAGAGTGAGAAAAAAAGGCTTTTATATTATACTTTTTATACAGGCTGTTAAAATATCTGGGTTCAATGCTATTCTCAGTTTGGGAAAATGTATCTAAAGTTGACACAGTCTGTGCTACTCAGTGGTTGATTATGATGACCAAGCAAGAGAGGCTGTACAAACTATAGTGTAAAATCCTGATTACAGCTGACATTTGGAGATCCTACTGACCTTTTGTGGAATCTGAGCGAGTGCTGAGGCGATCATGTTCGCTTTCTCTGTCGTCAGGTTCTTGACTATCGATCCTAAAGAGAAAACAACAATCCCAGCATCTCCAGAGCTCTGGACAAACTTTTCCATTTTCTGTAAAATAGTTACATTTTCAGCTTCAGGAAACCAGTTAGTTGGCTTCAGTCAGAGTTGTGTTTGTGATGTGGCTTTGTTTACATCAAGTTTTAAGACTGTTTAATTAAATTGGTGGATTATAACTGCACCTTTGGCAAAGGTTTAGCTGGTTTGCAGTGGATCCCTCCAACAAATTTGAAGTTGGGGAGGAGTGGACGAGGAAAATCAAAATCCCAGTAGGTTCTCATCAACCAGATATCAGCATTACCCATCATCTTACAGGCACTGGTGGGTGTCCCTGTTAAAGTAGACAATGGAAGGGTTATGACACCTATTTTGACAAAATATTATCCACATTTCTTTGTATTTTTGTGATAATTCTAGATTACTTACCTCTGATCTCAGAGTAATATCTGTCAGCCTCTTTCCACATAGTGTGTTCCAGGACAAAGTCTTGCAAAGCGTAGAAGATAACGTTCCACAGTCTCCCTGAGAAGTCCATCTTGTCCCTTAGTTTGCTCATTGAACCAGGGACAAAGGAAGGTGGAGAAGGTAACTGACCGCACAGCCTCTCCCAATTATTAGCTATTGAGAAACGTAAAGAAAAGACAAGAGGAATGCCCAAAATGTCTGCAGTCAGGTCGCTGCCGGCGTAGATCGGATCCGCAAATAGCAGGTCGAAGTTTCCCTCCTTCAGCTTCTTCATGATGGTTTCCGATTTCACCACTCCATCCAAAAACTTAAAAGTTAACATCATGTTGCGCTTCATTAAATGTATAAATTTAATGTAAATCTGAACAGGGTTCATGAAGTCCATCTCATACATGTTGAAATGTAAGAACTCCTCAATAAACCTTTTCACAACATCCTGGGAGATGTTGATGTTGAAAGGTTCGTAGTGGAAGCGAGACGGTTCGCTGCTGTTCATGAACAGCGATGTGCTCGGGACCAGAACTGTCACCTGGTGTCCTCTGTCCACCAGTGTATCCAGTACTGGCTTCATGTTGATCCAGTGGCTGGCCTCAGTGTACCACACCAAAATCTTCCCTCCATTTGAGTTTTCTGCAGCACAAAGCAGCAGCAGGACGCAGACGGAGAGACGCAGCTCCATGGTGGATGTATGTCTGTAGATAAACCAGCTGTGGTCTTTTTAACAGCTTAAAGATACTGATTAACTAAATGAACTCTGACTTTCTGCTCATTGTACTGAATTATGTAAGATAATCTCAACCCAGAAAAATGATTAAAGAGGTAAAGGGTTATAGCTACAAAATGCAAAAAGGAAAATTCAGGGAAAATCGGTAAATAAGTAGCTTGGACATTGAGAATAGTTGAGCCTGGTTATTCAGTATTTAGTTTTTCTTTACCTTTCTGTCTGATTACGCAGGGATTTTAAAGGTTACCAGATATAGCTTGTCACTCCTCAGCTTCCAACTGTTATCACATTTTTAAAGGTGATTTTTACTCACAAGTTTATGAGCATGTACATTTGCCCTCGAGTTAGTTGTAAAAATATACAATCCCCATTGTGCTTTTGTTCTATATCCGGTGCAAATGTTTATTTTAATATATTTTTTTTTTGTAGGATAATTTGAGATATTTTCCAGGGACATAGTGTCATTTTATAGCACAATCAAGTGGCTATGTTAAGCTATGTTTTTATGTCAAACATAGCTTATGTTTAGTTTAACTGAAATTTGATTTTACGTCATACATGGATATTGCGTCATTACCCAGCAACCACAGCCAGCCAAGTGCGTCGCCTAGCAACGCAAGTGGAACTCCAGTGCATTTGGTTAGCAACCTTTCCGTTCTATTGGCTGTTCAGCGACCGCTGGAAAAGACAAGGGTTTTCTTGTTTTACTATTCAGAAACAGCTTTCTGAATCAGAGCAACACTGCAGGAATGTTTTTCATGAGAATAACATTATAATAAGATGTAAAGCATAATACACCCTGTTTATAAAAAGGTATTTGATAAAATTGATACTCTGTTAAATTTATGTAGCACTTTTTAATGATCAGTTTTAACTTGGAGTACAATAAAAAAGCTTTTAAACACATTGAAACAAAAAATGTTTTTAAAAAAAAAAATAAAACCGCCAACTATCTACTGAACATACTCTCCTCAAAGATAAGTATGACATCAGGTCATGCTGAGGTGAAATGTTTTTTGGCTTTAATGATGTTTGTATTTGATATTTCTAATGGATATGTATCAGAAAATGTAAACATTAGCCATGATCAGACATGTAAACATTTTTTAATTAAGATATATCTTAAACAGAAAAGTGCTACATACACCACTCTGACTTCAATTTTTTCACTCAGCTTTTCTCTTTGTCTGTTTTCTGCTGCAGCATCTCTTGAAACAGAATCTGCAGCTCTTGAAGAGGATGAAGATGAGGAGCAGATCTATAATAAGGAGGAAGGCTAGGACGTCCAGGCTGTGGTACTGGTACCAGGTGAGTTCGTGGGCCTGGACCCTCAGGTGTTTGGCTCCTTTGTTTCTCATGGTGAACTCGATCCAGAAGACGGCCTCGTCCCGAGGACTCATGGGTCTGTCATGGTGGATTCTGGACAGTCGCATCATGTTTTCTTTGTAGCTGTGGATGAGTTTGTACAAGCACCTGTCAGTTTTTAACTCATCAAATATGGAGATTGCCATGATAGCAGCCATTTTTAACCCTTTACAACATTTACAAAATGAAGGGGAACACATTGTGAAGGGATAAAAATGTTATCATTTAAAAGATAAATCATAACATTTATTTATGATTTGAATAAATCATAAATGTTCATAAATAAATGTGCACCCTAGAAATTGGTGCACCCTAGTTTCTAGGGTGCACCAAGAAATTAGGGGTACACCAATTTATCAGCCAGCCGATTTCTCGGTGCCGATTTCCTTAATTTTGGGAGATCAGTGATCGGCCGATTTCTACATATGAAGCCGACCTTATCCACCGATCTTATCTAGCTTAGCAGACGTCTAAGAATTAACCACTGTCCTCTTTTGCTCTCTTGTGAGAAAGGTTTAACTGACAGACCGGTCCTCCAAGTTATGTCTGCACGTTTATAATTAACAATAGTGACCCCACTGTTGCCAACTCAATAACTTTCTTGCTACATTGTGCAACATTTCAGGTAAAAAAAATTGTATCGGCCAAAATCGTAATCGGCAGATTAAGTTTTTTAAAAGATCGGTAATCGGCCGGAAAACTGCAGTCGGTGCACCTCTAGTACAGTATAAATTGGTGTATATTTAAATGCTTTCAATATATTGTATTTTTGATTTCCAGGAATGCAGGAAAAGTGTTTGATTACTGTAAACATCATAAAAATGGTAAAAAATAAGATGAAGTACTTACGATTTGTCATTGATGATGGTGTTGACAGCGTCTCTCAGGCTCTCAATAGTCATAAAGTTCAGTTTAACAGTAACTGCAGCACCTTTGGCCTCCATGTGCACCATGTTGTCTGGCTGGTCACCAAACATGGGGATTCCCACCATGGGAACGCCGTGGTAGATGGCCTCATAGATCCCGTTTGTTCCACCGTGAGTGATGAAAGCCTTTGTTTTAGGATGACCTGGTAGAAACCAACGTTATTAAATATGTGTTGTGTATTTTTCATGGTGTAATAATGATGTAGGCGGCAGCTCTGAATAAAAGCAATTCCTGGCTTTATAAAATAGTTTTATCAGCTTCTTTTTGCATTAACATAAATGTGAGCGAACAGACAATCTGATATGGATCATCATTGTCTAATTTTAGGTTTATGTCTAGGCTTTTATTCTTGTCTTAAACCTTAGAAAAAGCTGTATTTTACATAACTAAATGGTTTCGTAAATAGAAACAATATTATTGGGGGTTTTCAGAAAGGGCTTTTTCCTCCTGCCAAAGCACAAAATCAGCAGTTAAAATTTTTATTGACATCCTACTGGTCAAAGACTGTGGTGATATTGTGGTTTCTTTTATGCTTTTTGAGTTGGCTCCAGCCTTAAATTCAATTCACCAAAAAATAATTGATCTCACCAGGATTATCAAACAATAGATGTATTATTACAAGGTTCTGACCTGAGCAGGTTGGAGTGAAATAAGTTTTCTTTTAGTTTTGTCTTTTCATCACCTTTCTTATGGGGTGCCACTGGGCTCCATTATTGGCACTCTTCTTTTTAGGCTTTATTTTACATAACATAGGATCTTGATATTATGACATGATGATGATGGCAATTAAGACAAAACGGCCCTTTCAAAGACTCGACCTCCATCTTATGTCGTGAAGAGAGCTACAACTACTCCAATTCATTATATGTTGGTTATCTAACTGTGCAAGTATTATGTTATGCTTTTTAGCTGTTTAAGAAATGATGTTTGTTTACTCACCCAGCAGGTCATTCTGGGGAATCCAGTCATAAACTCTTGTATTGGAACCCAGAGTTTGAGGTTTTTCTCCGCTGTATCTCCAGAGCACCTACAAATATTTAAAATATTTTGTAACTTAGTTTTTTAGAACAACTTGAGAAAATCAGACAGTTAAACTTTGCTCTTTGTATAAGAAGCTGATGAAATGATAAATATTCAGAATTTACATAGTTCTATGCTAGTCACTGTGGTGTATCAATGTGCTTTATACTAGACTCGAATTTATCCATTTCTATTTGAATTGACCCCATGCTCATATTCATTTCAAATGCCACAGATAGATAGAAAAACAACTTTGGTTATACTCATTAAAAGCTGAATTGAACTGGTTGGAAGTTTAAACGATCAATTCTGGACCTTTTGTGGAATCTGAGCGAGGGCCGATGCAATCATGTTCGCTTTATCGGTGGTCAGGTTCTTGACCATCGATCCTAGAGAGAAAACAACGATCCCAGCATCTCCAGAGCTCTGGACAAACTTTTCCATTTCCTGCAAAATAGTAATATTTTTGGTCATTGAGCCAGTTAGTTGGTTTTAAATTCAGAATTTTGTTGGCTGGTTATTTGAATTGGTGAATTATAACCCCACCTTTGGTAAAGGTTTAGCTGGTTTGCAGTGGATCCCTCCAATGAATTTGAAGTTGGGGAGGAGTGGACGTGGAAAATCAAAATCCCAGTAGGTCCTCATCAACCAGATATCAGCATTACCCATCATCTTACAGGCACTGGTGGGTGTCCCTGTTTTGCAGTGGACAAGTAAGACATGGACATGTTAATCTTAAATTACACTGAAGTCTTTTAAGCTTTATTTGACATTATATAATACATATAGTTTGTTTCTCTTCTGGGATTCTTTATAATTTGCTTACCTCTGACTTCAGAGTAATATTTGTCAACTTCTTTCCACATGAACTGGTCTGATACGACGTCCTGCAGAGCATAGAAGAGGACGTTCCACAGTCTTTCTGAGAAGTCCATCTTGTCTGTGAGTTTGCTCATAGCACCTGGGACGAAGGACGGTGGAGCAGGAAGCTGACCACACATCCTCTCCCAATTATGAGCCAAGGAAAACCGCAAAGAGTAGACAAGAGGAATGTCCAAAATGTCCGCAGTCAGGTCACTGCCGGGGTAGACGGGATCAGAAAAAAGCACGTCGTAGTTTCCCTCCTTCAGCTTCTTCATGATTGTTTCTGATTTCACAACTCCATCCAACATACTGAAAGAAACCTTCATGTTTTTCTTTATCAGTTCTATAAATCTAATGTAAATCTGAAAGTAGCCCATAAAATCCATCTCGTAAATGCCAAAGTGAAGAAACTCCTTAAGAAACCTTTCCATATCTTCAAGGGAGACGTTGATGTCAAAAGGTTCGTACTGGAAGCGAGACGGTTCGCTGCTGTTCATGAACATCGACGCACTCGGGATCAGGACCGTCACTTGGTGTCCTCTGTCCACCAGTGTCTCCAGTACCGGCTTCATGTTGATCCAGTGGCTGGCCTCGGTGTACCATACCAAAATTTTCCCTCCATTTGAGTTTTCTGCAGCACAAAGCAGCAGCAGGACGCAGACGGAGAGACGCAGCTCCATGGTGGATGTGTGTCTATAGAAAAACCAACAGTTGTGTTTTTATGAGCTGTACCTTAAAGATACTGATTAACTAAATGAACTCTGACTTATTTCTCTTTGTACCTAATGATGTAAGATAACAGCCGTCCATTTACCTCTTTAAAAGATTTCCTGGGTTGAGCCTAAGCAGAGAAAGTTCAAATGGATTAATGTGATTCACATTGGTGTTTGGAATTTAATTAATATACTATAATGCCCAGTTTGGCATTAAAAATGAATGAATTGGGATTCCTTTAATTTACCAGGATGAACTGTTATCACCGAGCATTCTTAGAGTAAATATAATTTCATTCTAACTTTGACTGACATGTCAATAAAGTTATATGCAAACTAATGCCTTTTTAATTTAATGGAAGCCACATCATTGCATTTGCACCTTAAGGAGCATCTTAAGGTGCAAATCTCGTAAATAGGTAGTTTTGCATCTTCAAACTACCTATTACTACCAATCTACTAATATAGTTACTATCACCTATAGTCATCCTCTTCCCACTTCCTGATTTCTTCATCTTTTCCACCAGGAGTAACATCTCCCCATTTTCTTGTGTTCTTGAGATCATATTTCAGCATGTGTCTAATTTTGTTGTAATTCCGAAACAAAAGGGAAAAATAAACCTAGAAATAAGATGTTATTTTCCAACAGACCCTGATACCTATTCTCAGTCTCTGCTCTCTAAGTTGTGATATAAGCAGTGTGATTATTTCAGTCTCATAAGACATTTAAATACATACAGTTTGAGGGAGATGAAAAATAATAAAGCCAGTGTTTATTTTGTTTTTTTTAAAATGTTTTTTCCCCCATGTCTATTTTTCTTGTCTGGGTAAAGGGTTAAATTCAGTCAATAACAAAAAGCCAGTGTAGATATAAGTGCAGTTCAGGTGATGGTTATAACAAAATAAATAAAATAGATCATCTTATTACTATTATTTCATTTGATTATTTCTCCAGTGTCTGAAAAGTATGAGCAAATACAGCTTCAGTTTTACAGTTTTGCTACAGAGACGCCACTAGAGGGCGCTCAGTGTCCAGAGGTACCAATCAACAGCAGGCAGACGCGCAGGAGAATAAATCCGCCCAACGGCTGATCCAAGTGAGCAGCTCCGACCTGTCTATCTTAGCCAAACAGATGGATTGAATGTCTCCAGTGTTCAGGTAGAATACTGAAGTTAAGGTAGTTCAGGTAGAACTTCTATAAAAAGATTGATAAAACTGTGAGGAGTTGACCGATGACGAGTTAGCTCTAACACTTGTGTTAAATACAGTGCTAACGGCTAACGAGCTAAGGTTCAAATGATGGGTTAAGTTTAGTTTATGCCTAAAGTGTACACTGAGTAATGCTCAAAGAGCTACTTCACTTCGATTACTTGCACATGAGATTCAGTTAATGCGTTTATTAGTGTGAGAAATCCAGTTAGGAGGAGTTTTGGGTAAATATCGAATTGGATGTGGAGATTCAAGACATGCATAAAAGAGTCCCAAGTAACTCCAGGTATGCCTTTGATGAGGAAATGACATACCATGATAAGTTTAAAGTCTATTTTTAATAATACCCTATTTTATAAAGATGTAAATGAAAAAAGAGATGTTCTGTGAACATTTGATATGTATCACTTTTTAATGATCAGATCAGAGCACATTATAGTACAAAGAAAAACTTAATACATGTACATACTTAAACACATGTAGGAAAATAAGTCCTACATGTGCTAATAAACACTTTTTTGTAATTAAAAATGTTTCAGCTCTGAAACAGAAAAGTGTTACAAGACCAAACATAAATTCATATTCAGTTTGGAAAACACAACAGGAAAACTCAATTCTGTTTTTTCATTCAGCTTTTCTCTTTGTTTGTTTTCTTCTGCAGCATTTCTTGAAACAGAATCTGCAGCTCTTGAAGAGGATGAAGATGAGGAGCAAGTCTATAATAAGGAGGAAGGCTAGGACGTCCAGGCTGTGGTACTGGTACCAGGTGAGTTCGTGGGCCTGGACCCTCAGGTGTTTGGCTCCTTTGTTTCTCATGGTGAACTCGATCCAGAAGACGGCCTCGTCCCGAGGACTCATGGGTCTGTCATGGTGGATTTTGGACAGTCGCATTGCATTTTCTTTGTAGCTGTTGACGGATGAGGAAAAAAATTAAAGAGCTTGGGATATTTTACTAAGTTTAATGAAGGGTTGCTTCCAAGTTTGTGTTCGTGTAAATGATGCTTGGTTTTTGTGGTATATTTACCAAAAAACCCCCACAAACTTTATGTTACATCTTCAGTTTTCTCAGTAAGGATTTTTTCTGCTTTATCAAAAGTCTCAGAAAGTGAAAATTTTGCCTCGAAATTATAAGAAGTGTTTATCTGAATTATTTGCCTGATAGAGGTGGACTGATAAAAAAATATTGATAAGATCAATACCAAGTCAGTATTGATCAGTATAGGATCTATACTTTAATTTAGGGTATCCTCTTGAAATTTTATTTTATTTTTACATATTAGTTTCTCACTTGAAAAATGATTTTCTTTTGATTTGCACCTTGTTTTAAGAATAAATCCTCACTAATTTGTTTTTCTATTGTATGTTCTTCATGTCAATACATTAAAGTATTTTATCGACATGAAGACGTCTACAAAACATTTGTTTCAATTTTGTCCAAATTCTGTCCTACTTTTTAACAAACTAATTCAAAGGGAAAAACACAAATTTGATGATATGTCAAACCTAAATCCTAAAAAGCTTTTATCGGTGATGGTGCCCCTGTTATTTACTTGGTTTTGGATTGATACTAAAATATGCAGAGTCACACACCTCTACTGCCTGAACCAGAAGTCCAATATGTTGAATTTTGATAGTGCTTTACATCATGACTCCATGGTCATTCTACCCAATAAGGATAAATAATACGTGTTTTGTTACCATAAATATAATATGTGCCACATAAGGAAAGAAAACTACTTACGATTTGTTGTTGATGACCATGTTCAGGGCATCTGTGAGGCTCTCATTTGTCATAAAGTTAAATTTAACACTAACTGCAGCTCCTTTGGCTTCCATGTGCACCATGTTGTCTGGCTGGTCTGCAAACATGGGGATTCCCACCATGGGAACGCCGTGGTAGATGGCCTCATAGATCCCGTTTGCTCCACCATGAGTGATAAAAACTTTTGTTTTAGGGTGACCTGAAAACAACGTTATCAAACATTCATTGTTAATTATCTTGAAAACTGTTATGTATCAAATCAAACAAAAAACAAGTTAGGATTATATGAAGCAAATTTTATAAACACAGCGTAAGTACACATATTTGCATTTTTTCTGAGGTACTTCTATTCATCAAAATAATTAATATTCCATAATTCATAATTTTATGAAAAAATGTTTTCAGTTGGACCATTTGGAAATTAATCAAGTTAGCAGTCTCACAGCTGGACTTTCAGTGTAGTTTTTCTGTATCTCATTTATTTTTATTTTAGCATAAATTACTCTACAGTGTTGTGGATGCTATTATTTACCCACCCAGCAGGTCGTTCTGTGGGATCCAGTTGTATATTCTGGTGTTTGAACCCAGAGTCTGGGGTTTCTGGCCACTGTATCTCCACAGCACCTAAAAATGGTCAAACAGGTTTTTTGTAGTGCGTTGAGCAATGGCTCCAGGAAAAGGTTTTTTAAACAGTATCACAAATTTTGGTCAGAAGTATTCTTAGCTGTTTTATTTCTTTTATATTGTGTACATGCAACTTCTTATCAGTAGAGGGCGATATTTGCAGGTCTGCCAGGTATAATGTAGCTTCTGGGTCTGAGCATGCCATAACATTAACTGCCAATATGTCAATCATTATGAGAAGACTTAATGTTTTTGTCTGCTTAGTTATTTTAATTTAAGACATTTTCTTTTATGAATAACTTTTTTAATTATGTTGATACAATATTTTTCAGTTTAAAAAAAAATGTAATTCTTATCTCTATTTAAATTGTTGCAGGTTTCATTTCCTGCCTTTGTGAGTACTCAAGACACTGTTGATTGTATTTGTTGGAAATGCATCTCAGAATAAATGATCTCTGGCCGGGTAAATCACTGTGTACTGGCTACACATTGCTCTGCAGCCTATGTGCCACTTGCTGCTGACCCAGACTTCCCTTCTCTGACTTTTGATGCCAGCAACACAACAAATCTTGATGTCTGGTATAACCTACATCAGAGCTTTTAGAAGTGGGGCATGTCACCTCTAGAGGGCGCCAGAGCTCTTAAGTAGGAGTCATTTGATAGGAAACAATAAACCAGAACAAGTAAATGCAATCATTTAGCCAACTTCACCAAGCCTTTGCTTTAAAGAGGCAAAATGTTTAGATCATTAGTATCTAAAGCTGTAATCAGCAAGGAGAAAGAGTCTGGGCTAAGCAAAATAAAAAGAAGTTTGAACTTGATTGTTTAGGTTTGGGTTGATCTGAAGATTCTCCACTGACAGTGTGTTCTGCACACTGCACACTGTGTTCTGGGAAGTTTTTGACAGGATGCTAAAAGAACTGCGATCACAGCTTAACACTAAATGACAAGGCAGCTTGAGCATCATGAGGTGCTACTCATAGCTAAAGCAGGTAAACCCCATGACATCAGTGAAAC